>CM065489.1:20491970-20503497 GCA_004115045.4 Sinella curviseta | reverse complement strand
ACGTAGCTGAGACGAAGTTGAAGCGTAGTTATAATTTTAGTTTGTTTGTCCGTCTGTCTGTCCGTCTGTCCGTCTGTCCGTCTGTCCGTCCGTTCGCGCTATAACTCTGAAACGGCTTGACGGATTTAGTTGAAACTTGGCATACATGTTCCTAAGTCGATAAGGAAGACATGAACAGAGTTTCAGGTCAATCGATCAACAGGGGTGGGAGTAGGGGTCAGGGAGAGGTCACATGCTTTTTAAATGGCAAATTTTTTTCTTCATGTATTCTGATAGAGAATTGAACTGTGATCATTTTCTCTTCAGGAACTATGGGTCTAATCAGTTTACTTTGACCTTCAGGGGTCAAAGAATGTTCAGTGTGCATGCACGAGGTATGTAAACGAGAGAGAATGTTTTTCAACGTTTTCAGTTTATAGCAACCTCAGTAGATGAACAGCAACCTCAGTATATGAACAGCAACCTCAGTATATGAACAGCAACCTCAGTATATGAACAGCAACCTCAGTATATGAACAGCAACCTCAGTATATGAACAGCAACCTCAGTATATGAACAGCAACCTCAGTATATGAACAGCAACCTCAGTATATGAACAGCAACCTCAGTATATGAACAGCAACCTCAGTATATGAACAGCAACCTCAGTATATGAACAGCAACCTCAGTATATGAACAGCAACCTCAGTATATGAACAGCAACCTCAGTATATGAACAGCAACCTCAGTATATGAACAGCAACCTCAGTATATGAACAGCAACCTCAGTATATGAACAGCAACCTCAGTATATGAACAGCAACCTCAGTATATGAACAGCAACCTCAGTATATGAACAGCAACCTCAGTATATGAACAGCAACCTCAGTATATGAACAGCAACCTCAGTATATGAACAGCAACCTCAGTATATGAACAGCAACCTCAGTATATGAACAGCAACCTCAGTATATGAACAGCAACCTCAGTATATGAACAGCAACCTCAGTATATGAACAGCAACCTCAGTATATGAACAGCAACCTCAGTATATGAACAGCAACCTCAGTATATGAACAGCAACCTCAGTATATGAACAGCAACCTCAGTATATGAACAGCAACCTCAGTATATGAACAGCAACCTCAGTATATGAACAGCAACCTCAGTATATGAACAGCAACCTCAGTATATGAACAGCAACCTCAGTATATGAACAGCAACCTCAGTATATGAACAGCAACCTCAGTATATGAACAGCAACCTCAGTATATGAACAGCAACCTCAGTATATGAACAGCAACCTCAGTATATGAACAGCAACCTCAGTATATGAACAGCAACCTCAGTATATGAACAGCAACCTCAGTATATGAACAGCAACCTCAGTATATGAACCTCAGTACATGAACATCGTTTTCAGTGTTCATCGAGAATGAGAGAGATGAATGAGAGAGATGAATGAGAGAGATGAACGAGAGATATGAACGAAAGAGATTAACGAGAGGTGCACGAAACACATGAACGGGAGATTTGCCCCCTACAACGGAGTGAAGCTGCTGTAGTGTGGCGCCAGGTTTGAAGAAAGCTGCATTCACTTCGTCCAACTTGTTTGTTTGCATTCATTCCATCTTGTTTGTTCTTGTTGTGTTGCTGTTGTTACTCATAGTTGTTGGTTGTATAATCAGAAAAGAACGACTTTTTCTGCAACTCCAATTAACTCCAACAATAATTCCTACAATATCATCATCGCAGTAACGCGTGTCAAGTTGACACTGTCAACTAAACTTTAAATCTGAGATCGAACACTCCAATCAGCGTGCATTAGCAAATGAACAACTGCAGATTTTATTAAAACTGCGTTTACAGATCTGTGATCACAGTTGTACGGTGTGCTATACTCATCAGAGTGGTTGGTGATAAAAAAGCGAACCTTCCCCTCCATCTCCAAGTAAGTTAGTTAGAATATAAGTTATTAGAACTACAGACTGTCATGATCATTGTTAGTCTGGTTATGTTCATTTTAATCACTAAATACATTAATTTCGTCATTCTTCCTTGTGTTTTCGTAGTCTAATTATATAATATAATGTAATCATTTTGTCGTAGGTAGTCAATAGTCAGCCGGTCCCACCAACATCATCATCGCTGTTACGAGTGCCAAATCAACTTTAAATCTGAGATCGAACAATAATCTTCTGACCACTTCTAATTAATGTTCATTAGTATATGTATATCTACAGATGTGATTAAAACTGCGTTTACAGAACTGTAATCACAGTTGTACGGTGTGCTTTACCACTTGTCAGAGTGGTTGGCGCACTTAAAGAAGCGAAGCTTTTCCTTCACCTCCAGGTAAGTTTGTAAAAATAGTGCAGATTAAAAGTGGTGACTGCATACTCTTGTTAGTCTGGTTTTGTACATTAAAATGACCAAGTACATTAACTTCGTAATTTCCCCTTCTGCTTTTCGTCCTCTAATTAAATAATATATTAATTTTAACGCAGGTAGTCAATAGTCAGCAACCAAGTGTCGTCATCATCATCACCAGCGTCAACTCAACTTTACACCCGATACCGAACTATAAGCTTCCATCATCATTCTGGTCATCAGGTAACTGCGTCTACAGATCTGTAATCACAGTGGTACGGAGTGCTTTACTCGTCAGAGTGGTTGGTCTACTTAGAGAAGCGAAGCTTTTCCTCCATCTCCAGGTAAGTTTGAAAAAAATAGTGCAGGTTAAATCTGCAGACTGTCAAATTATTGTTAGTTTTGTTTTGCACATTTAAATTATTAAATACATTAATTTGCTTCCCCATTTGCTTTTCGTCGTCTAATTATATAATAATAATAATTTTGTCTAATAATTTTAACACAGGTAGTCAATAGTCAGCAAACAAGCGTCATCGTCATCATCACCAGCTTCCAACTTCCATCATCATTCCGGTCATCAGATAACTGCGTTTACAGATCTGTAATCACAGTTTAAATTCTTAATCAAAATGCCAAGAAAACCAACTAAAAGTCCTGCACAAAAAAGGGAGGAGGCGAAACTTCGAATGAGGGCTAAGCGTACAGATAATCAACTTCGTGAGCAAGAACAACAACGTAATACAGCTGCACATCGACAAGCACGTGCTGACCAGGAATATCGAGCATCTGAACAACAACGCAATACGGTCGCACACCGACAAGCACGTGCCGTCCAGGAATATCGAACTCCTGAACGGAAGAGAGATACAGTTGCACATCGAGAAGCACGTACCGATCCTGAATTTCGAGCAGCTGAACAACAACGTAATACTACTGCACATCAGGAAGCACGTGCGCATCCGGAATTTCGAACACTTGAACGTCAGAGAGATGCAGTTGCACATCGAGAAGCACGAGCCGAACCGGAATTTCGAGCAGCTGAACAACAACGTAACACTACTGCACATCAGGAAGCACGTGCGCATCCGGAATTTCGAACACCTGAACGTCAGAGAGATGCAGTTGCACATCGAGAAGCACGAGCCGACCCGGAATTTCGAGCAGCTGAACAACAACGTAACACTACTGCACATCAGGAAGCACGTGCGCATCCGGAATTTCGAACACCTGAACGTCAGAGAGATGCAGTTGCACATCAAGAATCACGTTCCACTCCCGAATTTCGGACCCCTGAACGCCAACGCGACGCACAGCATAGACGTGTCTTAAGGTCTAGCATGGACTTCCGCGAGCAGGAGCAAGAGCTTAATACTGCTGGACATAGCCGGGCTCGTCAAAATCCAGAAAAAAGAAGACTGGAGTTTGGTCGTATTGCAGAGCAGCAGAACAAGCGGCGGAAAGAGTTATCCTTAAATGATCTTCATCGGCTTTTTCAGAACGAGATAAGAGATCATCCAACTTACATCTGTCCATGCTGTGGGAGACTTATGTACAAAAATCAAACAGCAGTGTTATCACTGACCGAATTGGGCCAATCAGATGTGCCTGACGAGTTTATCGCTTCAGTTGTAAACCCAATACTGCCAACAGTCCAGGTGAATCAAAGATTCTGTAGGACTTGCAAAACTAACATCAAGAAGGGAAAAGTACCTCGACTTGCATTATCCAACGGACTTGACTTTCCTACAATTCCTCCTGAGCTTAAAGTAAGGCACTAAAATATTATTCAGTTCCTCAAATAACGGAGTATACAGACCTGCATTCTCAGTTTAATTCTCAAATTGTATCATTCACACACTGATTTATATTTGATTTTGTTCAGGATCTATCACCGTTGGAGGAACGACTTGTCGCTTTGAGGATTCCATTCATGCAAATTCGGCCCTTGGGATTCGAACAGCAATCACAGTTACGAGGAAATGTAGTGAACGTGGAGAATGATTTGAACATTACAACGCAAGTCATTCCAAGGCAATTTGAGGAGACCTCCACTGTTCAAGTTCAGCTGATGAGAAGGATGAGCTATCGCCGCCCTTACATGCATGAAACCGTCCGTCCTCATAAAGTCCATCAAGCTGCCACCTACCTTTGTCGTACAGAACTGTACACAAATGTAGAACTTTCTACCCACTTGGAAGGATTTAATGCTGATTCGACGGTCGATTTCATTTGTGATGCTCAAAATCCTGCTCCGGAAAACCGAGAAGCTGGCAATGCTGTTGAAAATAACACAAATCAAGCTGATGAAGAGCCGGTAGTAGGTGCCGAGGAGACTCTTATACACAATCAAACGGACTATGACCTACTGAGTGGAACTGATGGAATTCGTATTGCGCCTGGTGAAGGAAGGCGTCCAATGTCTCTCTTTACGGACGAGTTTGCCGAAGAAATGTCTTTCCCGAGTATTTACGCTGGGAGAAAAAGACAAATAATTTCCAACACCACCAGTGGCCAGCGAAAAGTCAGCTACACGGATATCGCAAAATCGGAAATCATGAGATACGACCGACGAGCTTGCAAACCGACCAAAGTCCTGTATTCATTTAAGAAATCATACAATCAAAAGGTTTCTGATTGTATCACCACATTTTTGAGAAAGAAGAGGGGCAATCAAACAAAGTACACTGCGCAGCAAGTTCGAGATCCAAACTTCTTGAAATCCATCATCGATAACGACGAGGGATATTCGGTGTTTAAAAATCTCCGCTCTTCTCCTTCATACTGGGCAGCAAAGTGCAAAAAGGTAATCGCGATGGTTCGACAGCTGGGAAAATGTACCTTCTTCATCACCTTTTCCGCTGCAGAACGAAGATGGAATGAACTATTAGTTCTGCTCTCGAAACTTTTGAAGAATGAGGAGATCACAGAAGAAGAAGCAGAGAATCTTAGCGACGAAGACAAGAATCAGATGATTCGCAACGATCCCGTCACTTGCATGCGCCATTTTGACCGCAGATACAGGGCCGTCAACAAGCATCTTCTAAAGGCCAAAAACGGTTAGTTTACAACTCATTTCAAAATTGACACAAAAATTGATGCAATTATGATTATGCAATTATTATGCAATGTAATTATGATACTCTTAATTGTTAGGAATCTTTGCTCCATATCTCCTAATGGACTATTTCCATCGGCTGGAATTTCAAATGAGAGGTTCACCACATTCGCACGGGCTTTACTGGATGAAAAATGCTCCGCTATATGACGAGGATAATCCTGAATCGGAGGAAAATTGTGTGCAGTTTATTGACCAGTACATTACATGCAGGCGAACAATTGACGATGAAGTTGATCCCTACATCAAGTATCAGGTGCACAAGCACACAAACACTTGTCGCAAAGGAATGTCGAGCAACGTGGACTGTCGATTTGGATTTCCTAAGCCACCACTTCCGAGAACAATGATTCTGATCCCACTGCCAAAGACACTAAGCCTTGAAAAGAAGAACAAGTACAAGGATTATTATTCAAAAATGAAGGAAGATTTAAATAGACGAGGACGAAATTCCACTGACAATCCCACTTTTGCCGATTACATTGCATCCTTGGAATTAACTGAAGAGGACTTTATAATGGGTACATGACACCTTAAACATTAACCACAATTATCAGCGTTTTCAACTACGATTACAGTTCTGCAATCGAGGTTTGATTTTTTATAGGCCAATTTTATAGTTTTTTAAAAATATTTTTGTTACAGGTATTCGTAGTTCAATTAAACGTGCAACGGTGTTTAATGGTCGACAAGTGAACGAGGCCTTTATCAACCCATACAATCGGGATCTCCTTCTTGCATGGAAGGCCAACATTGACATTCAATATGTCCTCGACACGTACGCCTGCGCAAAATATTGCGTCGGGTACATTCTAAAGTCCGACGGTGGAATGTCAAAACTGATGAGAGAGATCAATCGTGCAGCGGCCACAGGAAATACGCAGATCTGCACAAAATTGGAGCGATATGCGAAAGCACTGTGGAATGGAACGGAAATTTCTGCTCAAGAAGCTGCCGGCTATCTCTTGGGAATCAACAACGTCAAGAGCTCCCGTGGTGATATTTACATCGATACATCACCGCCAGAAGAAAGGACACACGTTTTAAAGAAAAAAGAAGAATTGGAAGCTCTGAAGGATGACGACGAAGACATTTACCAGGCGGGATTGCTGGACCACTACGTTAATCGACCACTGGTGCTAGAAAACATTTGCCTTGCCGAGTTTGCGGCTGATTATGAGTTCTCCAAGACAAGTCGAAAGAGCACAATTACGAATGACGGCGAGAATGATGACGACAACGAAAGCGATGATGAGACCCAGCCTGAATTCAGTAAGATCAAAATGTTCAAACTAATGATCAATTTAACTAAATAAATAAAGAAACTGCGATTCCAGAACTGTATTCGTAGTTTTACTATTATTCGTTAATTTATAAATGATATATTCGTTAATGTGTAGATACATCAAAGCCTATTCAACTCATCGACGGATCAGGATATGTTCGGAAGAGACGGGGTCCATTTAAAATTATTCGTTTTCGTCATTACTCCAAGATGGAAGATCCATTCAACTTTTGCAGGGAAAGGCTCATGTTATACACGAGTTGGAGAGACGAAGAACCACTCAGCATTGATCCCGTGCAAAAGGCAGCGGAACAAGCGAATACAATTACCACCAATTCGGCCAACTTTCATCATGATCCGGACATAAGTGAGGAATTGCTAAGGAATTTGGTCGATGATGTGGAAGAGGAGGATGGAGAAAACATTGAGGATGCGGATAATGATGACGTTGCAGCTCACCGGCAAGACCAGGATCAGTTGGCAAACGCCATGCTCAACCCAGATACCCGTCAGGCGCCTAGAAAACGGATTGAGCAGTTCTCAATCCCGAAAGTTGTAAGCAACGATAAGTATCACCGCCTTATGCAGAGCCTTAACGAGAAGCAGAAACGATTCGTCCTTGACACCTTACATCACTTGAAGACAAAGAAGACACCCTATCGCGCATTCTTGAGTGGAGGAGCCGGAGTGGGGAAAAGCCATGCAATTACAGCTATTGTGCAAAGTACACTTCGGTATTATGGGGCGGAAACGGAAAGGGATCAAACAAAGCCGCCTGTCATTGTTGCAGCGTTCACAGGAAAGGCAGCTTTTAACGTATCTGGGATGACTCTGCATACCGCTTTTCGTATTCCTCCCATTCAGTCTACAGGATGCAAAGACCTGGACGACGCGGCTCTAAGTCAACTTCGTTCCAAGTTACTTGGAACGAAATTGATAATCATTGATGAAATATCAATGGTTAGCAACGTAATGTTGCAACATATTGACCAGCGTCTGAGACAAGTCTTCCGAACTAATGAAGATTTTGGTGGAATATCAGTTATCATAGTTGGACATTTACGACAGTTGCGACCCGTCTGTGGAGCATACCCTTTTGAGAAGCGTGCAGGAAGGGCAGCACTTGATAACTACCTCTGGAAGCACTTCCAGATTTACGAATTGGATGAGATTATGCGGCAGCAGGGACAAGTAGCATTTTGCAAGGCCCTGAATAACATGAGTGAAGGAACGATGGATCAGGATGACATCGATTTGATCCGGGCCCGTCAAATTTCCGAGGCCGTAAAACCACCAGAGAAAGCAATTTGGCTTTTCAAAGCCAATTGGGAGTGCCAGAAACATAACAAGAAGGTTCACTCAAGCCTAAATTCTTTTGGATGTGATAGCGTTGCAGTCGACACAATTGATGGTGCGTTAATTAACTTTCATTAACCTCCACTATGTTAATTGTTTTAACTTCGAGTACAGTTGTGTACTCGGAGTTTACATATAATGTTGTTTTGTTGAACTGCAAAATTTATTTTAATTTCAGCCGCAGCATCGACCAGAAACAGGCGGGGACAGATGAGCGATCAGAAACGTCAGAGACTTTTGCACCATGCCAAGAACCTCAAACAAAATGACTGCGATGGATTACGCTATGCTATACATCTGAAAGAAGGAGGCCAATATTTCATCACGACAAATCTGGATGTGTCGGACGGTTTATTTAACGGCGCCACGGGAACTTTGATGAAAATTGAGACTTCTGAATCGTCGCAAGTAACTCGTGTTTGGATGTTGTTTGAGGACCCTAACATTGGAAGTGAGAAGAGGAAAGCCTTTCTCGCGAGTCATCGACAATATCCGGAATTTGCTGAATCATCCTGGACGCCAATCGAAAAATTGACGAAAGCGTTGAGCAAGATATATAACGAAGGAGTGAAGATTGTTCGCACCCAGATCCCTCTACTTGCGTGCAATGGGATGACCATTACTAAATCTCAAGGATCTTCACTTCCATTTGTCGTCGTCTCGTTTTCCGGAAGCACACTCAGTCGATCTGAATTATACGTAGCCTGCAGTCGAGCAACTTCACTCGAGGGTCTCTTTATCGATGGACAGTTTGTAGCCCCAGATCCTCCATCAGGAGTCGATATTGTTGGAGCTGAAATGGAGAGACTCAGGAAGACGCCATTAACGTTCGAGTTAAGATTTCTGCAAGACTTTGGAAGTGACGTGTGTAAAATTTATTTTCACAACGTGGAGTCACTTAACAATCAACACTTTCTAGATCTTACATCCGACCGTTGTCCAATGTCCGCTGACTTCATATTTCTTGTCGAACCAAGGCTGCTTCAGGGTGATACATATGATTTCGAAGGATTCAGTGAATTACATCGAGTTAACTGTAGTACAAGCAGGAACTCAGAGGGTATCCTGTCACTTAAGAGAGGTATGTATATGCACGGATTATCACTTACTTTCAAGGAAATAATAAAACTATGATTACAGACTGTAAGCATAGTTGACACAATTATTATTGATAGTTACACTCATGTTTGCTGTTTGAATTTTAGATTCCAAGGATGCGTCCGTGGTAAGCTTCCTGCCTGATGAAAAAGATGGACATCATTGTCTCTTTGCAAATTACAAGATTGACCGAGTCACCGTGATAATTATGTACAAGCATCCGCGATATTCCCAGCAGCAGTTTCAAAATCTTTTGGAGGACGTGTTAAGGACTGTTGATGGGAATACAATTTTTGTAGGGGACATTAACATTGATCTCTTGAATGAAAGCAACAAAAATGTTCGCGATTTATTTCAAAAGTATAATTTTTATTCCAAGTTGGGAAAGCGAAGCCCATCTACTAATCTTGCAACCCAAATTGATTGTTGTTTTTCCAATTTTGATGTCACAGCATGGCTGTATGAAACGTACTACAGCTATCACAAAGGAGTTTGTATAGTATTTTAAAAGTTATTAATTTTGTCAGATATATTAAGTTAGTATTTTATAGCTAATTTTAATGATGCAAAATAAAAATGACTTACAAATTATAAAACTATGACTGCAGATCTGCATTCATAGTTTCAAAAGTGGAAATGTGAAATTTACAAAGCTTGAACCTATTTTTTATACATGCGACCGTGGGAATTTCCTCAGTTTTTTACATAAATATTCTTCTATATCGAAAATAACCCACGTCAATTTGGGAAAACAATGATAACCTTAGTTCGGATTAATTAATTTGATCAAGTCAGTAATAAATGCATATTATAAGTAATCGGCTGCATATTCATTTTTGGTTCATACTCATCGGTCACTTTGTTTGAACCGAGACGGCGGTATCCTTTTTTGTATTGTGAGTGCGTAATTTTTAGATGCTAAATAAGACGACGATGAGCTCCCATAAACTGAATGCCGCCACCACTGTTTGCATTTTCGTTGTTTCTCGTCTCCTTTCTTTCGTCAGTGTCAGGCTGCTTTATATTTTGTAAATGACAAATACTCACTACTTTTGTTGCTGGTGTTGGGTTATCATTCTCGTGGAAATCTCTAGGACTTGAAATCCCTGTTTAGGAGTATTTTTTGCTAGCAATCTAATATTGTGTAAACTGAGTTTAGTTAAAAATTTAAAAAACGGTACAGTTTAACCGTGGAACTCTTCAACTTGGCCGTAATTGTTGTGAGTTTGGCTATAGGTGCTACATAACGTTAAAAGGAGCCATTTGACTAGTGTTATTGAAAACTTCGAACACAGGTCTGTGTTCGTAGTTAATTTGTAATATAATTTTGAAGTAGCCAACGTCGTTGCTCGGCCAAGTGCCATCTCACCCGAATCAGAATCAATGGACCCTAAAGTTTCAGCAGGATCCTCATCCGTCGTTTCGCCGGAAAAGCGCCAGTCCGAACATAGTAAGTCATCATATTTTGCACCTTAATTAAAGAAACGAAAATGTTTTGTTAAAAAATTGTACTTTCCACATCCTGATTACATTTGTATTTAATTTCGTTGTTGCAGGTTCCACAGGTGATGATTTGACTCCCCGTAAAAGACCGAGGGTTTCCTTCTGGCCATCCAAAAGGGTCGATGTGGTGAAGGAAAATCCGGTTGATATTTCTCCGCTATCCTCTCTGAAGGCCGGGGTCAGGTATAAAAAAGTAATTCGTCGGTTGTCGACAAAAATGGTAGAAACCTGCTTCGTACCGTTTCACGAAACCCATTTTCCCGTGTTAAATTTAGGGCACCGCCAATTGAAGTTCGGATTGTGTGTAAACAATTACGAGAGAAAATACTGCTGGTGTTAGTGATGGATTCCAGCGGAGAGAGACAAATGAAAGCATTTGGGGAATGCATCCAGAAATTTAAAGACATGAAGGTACTTAACTTTTAAGTTTCGAAATGAAATTAGAAATATACTCCACAGTATTCGAGGGAATATTTACCATTTTCAACAGGTAAATCAACTTTACAAAATCGACAATTTTAAAGTTTCTCCTGGATTCCAAGGTACAGACGATGAAATTCTGCTAGAGAAAACGACAAATGTTGAGGAGATTCATCGCGATAATTTTGTTGAAATTACACTTCAGTTGAAGGGCTTAGATGTTTTGGCTAATCTTGAAGACGACTCAATCGTTGGTAATAATTTACTAATCTAATTTTATTATAATTTTATAATAATTTACTCATGTTTCGGTGTTGCCAAAACAATGATTACAGGACTGTAATCACCGTTTAAGGAAATCACAAACAAGATTAATTATTTTAGTTTTACTCTTTACG